>OX608074.1:66630030-66655030 GCA_951509635.1 Eupeodes luniger
TGGTGATGGTGATGGTGATGGTGATGGTGATGGTGATGGTGATGGTGATGGTGATGGTGATGGTGATGGTGATGGTGATGGTGATGGTGATGGTGATGGTGATGGTGATGGTGATGGTGATGGTGATGGTGATGGTGATGGTGATGGTGATGGTGATGGTGATGGTGATGGTGATGGTGATGGTGATGGTGATGGTGATGGTGATGGTGATGGTGATGGTGATGGTGATGGTGATGGTGATGGTGATGGTGATGGTGATGGTGATGGTGATGGTGATGGTGATGAGTGATGGTGATGGTGATGGTGATGGTGATGGTGATGGTGATGGTGATGGTGATGGTGATGGTGTGATGGTGATGGTGTGATGGTGATGGTGATGGTGATGGTGAGATGGTGATGGTGAGATGGTGATGGTGAGATGGTGATGGTGAGATGGTGATGGTGAGATGGTGATGGTAAGATGGTGATGTTAATATGTTGAGATGGTGATGGTAAGATGGTGAGATGGTGATGGCGAGATGGTGATGGTGAGATGGTGATGGTGATGGTGATGGTGATGGTGATGGTGATGGTGATGGTGATGGTGATGGTGATGGTGATGGTGATGGTGATGGTGATGGTGATGGTGATGGTGATGGTGATGGTGATGGTGATGGTGATGGTGATGGTGATGGTGATGGTGATGGTGATGGTGATGGTGATGGTGATGGTGATGGTGATGGTGATGGTGATGGTGATGGTGATGGTGATGGTGATGGTGATGGTGATGGTGATGGTGATGGTGATGGTGATGGTGATGGTGATGGTGATGGTGATGGTGATGGTGATGGTGATGGTGATGGTGATGGTGATGGTGATGGTGATGGTGATGGTGATGGTGATGGTGATGGTGATGGTGATGGTGATGGTGATGGTGATGGTGATGGTGATGGTGATGGTGATGGTGATGGTGATGGTGATGGTGATGGTGATGGTGATGGTGATGGTGATGGTGATGGTGATGGTGATGGTGATGGTGATGGTGATGGTGATGGTGATGGTGATGGTGATGGTGATGGTGATGGTGATGGTGATGGTGATGGTGATGGTGATGGTGATGGTGATGGTGATGGTGATGGTGATGGTGATGGTGATGGTGATGGTGATGGTGATGGTGATGGTGATGGTGGTATGGTGATGTTAGATGGTGAGATGGTGATGGTGATGGTGAGATGGTGATGGTGATGGTGATGGTGAGATGGTGATGGTGATGGTGATGGTGATGGTGATGGTGATGGTGATGGTGATGGTGATGGTGATGGTGATGGTGATGGTGATGGTGATGGTGATGGTGATGGTGATGGTGATGGTGATGGTGATGGTGATGGTGATGGTGATGGTGATGGTGATGGTGATGGTGATGGTGATGGTGATGGTGATGGTGATGGTGATGGTGATGGTGATGGTGATGGTGATGGTGATGGTGATGGTGATGGTGATGGTGATGGTGATGGTGATGGTGATGGTGATGGTGATGGTGATGGTGATGGTGATGGTGATGGTGATGGTGATGGTGATGGTGATGGTGATGGTGATGGTGATGGTGATGGTGATGGTGATGGTGATGGTGATGGTGATGGTGATGGTGATGGTGATGGTGATGGTGATGGTGATGGTGATGGTGATGGTGATGGTGATGGTGATGGTGATGGTGATGGTGATGGTGATGGTGATGGTGATGGTGATGGTGATGGTGATGGTGATGGTGATGGTGATGGTGATGGTGATGGTGATGGTGATGGTGATGGTGATGGTGATGGTGATGGTGATGGTGATGGTGATGGTGATGGTGATGGTGATGGTGATGGTGATGGTGATGGTGATGGTGATGGTGATGGTGATGGTGATGGTGATGGTGATGGTGATGGTGATGGTGATGGTGATGGTGATGGTGATGGTGATGGTGATGGTGATGGTGATGGTGATGGTGATGGTGATGGTGATGGTGATGGTGATGGTGATGGTGATGGTGATGGTGATGGTGATGGTGATGGTGATGGTGATGGTGATGGTGATGGTGATGGTGATGGTGATGGTGATGGTGATGGTGATGGTGATGGTGATGGTGATGGTGATGGTGATGGTGATGGTGATGGTGATGGTGATGGTGATGGTGATGGTGATGGTGATGGTGATGGTGATGGTGATGGTGATGGTGATGGTGATGGTGATGGTGATGGTGATGGTGATGGTGATGGTGATGGTGATGGTGATGGTGATGGTGATGGTGATGGTGATGGTGATGGTGATGGTGATGGTGATGGTGATGGTGATGGTGATGGTGATGGTGATGGTGATGGTGATGGTGATGGTGATGGTGATGGTGATGGTGATGGTGATGGTGATGGTGATGGTGATGGTGATGGTGATGGTGATGGTGATGGTGATGGTGATGGTGATGGTGATGGTGATGGTGTGATGGTGATGGTGATGGTGAGATGGTGATGGTGAGATGGTGATGGTGAGATGGTGATGGTGAGATGGTGATGGTGAGATGGTGATGGTGAGATGGTGATGGTAAGATGGTGATGGTAAGATGGTGATGGTAAGATGGTGAGATGGTGATGGTAAGATGGTGAGATGGTGATGGCGAGATGGTGATGGTGAGATGGTGATGGTGAGATGGTGATGGTGAGATGGTGATGGTAAGATGGTGATGGTGAGATGGTGATGGTGAGATGGTGATGGTGAGATGGTGATGGTGAGATGGTGATGGTGATATGGTGATGGTCAGATGGTAATGGTGATGGTGAGATGGTGATGGTAATGGTGAGATGGTGATGGTGAGATGGTGATGGTGACGGTGTGATGGCGATGGTGAGATGGTGATGGTGAGATGGTGATGGTGAGATGGTGATTGTAAGATGGTGATGGTGATGGTGAGATGGTGATGGTGAGATGGTGATGGTGAGATGGTGATGGTGAGATGTGTTATTTTATATCAAAATTACCCCACAATACCCTATTATATTTATTGCCATCTATGCGTCAAATATGTATTTATAACTTACAGTCAGTATTACCAACTTATGTATTATACCAAATGTAAATACCTATATCTATTATACTTGAATACTTAACCTTACTTGTAGTAAAGAAGTCTGTGCAGATTAACCAACGTGTTTTTTCATTAGGTTATGGGCCCAGACCCAATTCTTTTTGATTAAATAAAATAATTAAAGTTGAGTTGCACAAGAATGGCTACTAATTACGCATTAAACGTTCCTAAGTTAAAGGGACGCGAGAACTACGATGAGTGGGCTTTTGCTGCAGAGAATTTTCTTATCTTAGAAGGAATGCTAGACTGCATCACAGTTGGGAAGGCTGTTGGGGTCGCCGATGATGCAAAAGCTAAGGCCAAATTAATTTTAACAATTGATCCTTCATTATGTGTTCACATTAAAGATGCTAATAAATCCATAGATCTCTGGAAAAAATTAAAAACCATGTTCGATGACTCAGGTTTTTCTCGGAGGATCAGTTTGTTGCGAAATCTCATTTCAATTCGACTTGAGAACTCTGATTCTATGACCAGCTACGTCACACAAATCATCGAGACTGGACAGAGGCTAAGAGGTACTGGGTTCAATATCAATGATGAGTGGATAGCAGCATTGATGTTAGCAGGCCTGCCAGAACGATTTGCTCCAATGATAATGGCGCTAGAACACTCAGGAACAACATACACTACGGATTCCATAAAAACAAAGCTGTTGGATATGGAGCCAGAAAGCAGTGGGGCTCAGGGTGGTGCTTTTGCGAGTAGAGGCTGGCAGCAGCGGGGTAAGAAGACTGGAAAGAACGACTCATTCAGCAATTCAAACATTAAAATAATAAAATGCTATAAGTGCAAGCAAACAGGGCACTTCAAGAGTCAATGTCCAAATTCTTCGTTCGCAGACGGCAAACGAAAACAGTCCAATGCTTTTAGTGCTGTGTTTCTAAATGGAAGATTTAGTAAGCACGATTGGTACGTCGACTCCGGTGCTAGCGTGCACATGACTGCAAACAAAGACTGGATTGAGAATCCCTCTTATCAGAATCACATGCGAGAGATAATTGTTGCGAATGAATCAAAGGTACAAGTGTTGTGTGCTGGAGATGTCCAAATTACCACTATAGGCAATGGATGCTCTTACGATATCACTGTGCGTGACGTTTTGTGTGTTCCATCACTTACAACCAACCTGTTATCAGTTAGTCAGCTGATAAAGAATGGGGACAAAGTTAGTTTTAGATGTGATGCTTGTTATATTTACAACCAGCAAAATGAGCTTGTTGCTTCAGCTAATTTAGCAAATGGTGTGTACAAACTAAATATCAGCTCTTATAATTGCTTACTAACTTCGACTGTGGCTACTGCCGAGACCTGGCATAGAAGATTAGGACATATAAACACAGTAGATATGAATAAGATGAAGAGCGGGGCTGTTGAAGGTATGTCATACTCGAGCAAGGCCAGCATAAGTAAGATGACATGTGCGGTGTGCTGTGAGGGAAAACAGTCAAGGTTGCCATTTTCTCATGTTGGTACTAGGAGTACTAACGTACTAGATATAATACATGGAGATGTATGCGGTCCAATGGAGACAAAGTCCATCAGTGGATCGATCTATTTTCTTCTCCTTTTAGATGATTATAGTCGCATGGCATTTGTTTACTTCTTAAAATCGAAAAGCGAAGTGTTTAATTGCTTCAAACAATTCAAAGTTATGGTTGAAAACCAGAAGAGCAGACGGATTAAGGTGCTTAGAACGGATAATGGTGGTGAATTCTGTGGCAAGGAATTCGATGTTTTCTTGAGGAGCACAGGGATTATTCATCAGAAAACCAACCCGTATACGCCAGAACAAAATGGGCTTTGTGAAAGGCTCAACCGTACCGTCGTAGAGAAGGCAAGATGTTTGCTCTTTGATGCCAAGCTGGAGAAGAGATTTTGGGCGGAGGCCGTCAACACGTCAGTATACTTGAGGAACAGGTCAATTTCATCTGGTCTAGAAGATAAGACCCCGTTTGAGCTTTGGACCGGCTGTAAACCAGATGTGAGTAATCTGAGGATTTTTGGTAGCTGTGTAGGGTCAAGGGGGGTAATTGTAAACAGGGGTAATTGTAAACACACTTAATTTTCTCAAAACCGTTTATAATTTGAAGCATGCCATGAAATTATTTGAAAAGACATTATATTTAAATCATATTGACGCGTGGAAGGCCTTATCTGTCAAAGGGTTATTTATGTTTTGTTCGTTTCCATGAGTCTTTAGTTTTTCTGCGTTTTTAAGTTCTTCAGTGCTAATTAAAATTGTTGCAAAACCAACAAAGGCGATCGAAGTAATTTAAATTTTATCTTTAAGAAAGTGGAATATGAGTATAAATGCATGCTATATGTTTTTATTTGTCTGTATAACAAAATTCAAAAGTTATTGGCTGTTTACAATTACCCCATTATGTCGCTATCATGGGTAAATGTAAACACCGAAATGGGGTAAATGTGAACAATTTAGGGTAATTGTAAACATTCATTTTCAATGGCTTTGGTGTTGATCTAAGAATATTTTATATCAAAAAAATGCCACATACATATCAACCAAAAACCACAGCTCCATCATACACGTCAGAGGATCGATGAAGGGAAAAATCCTACTGTCATTATATCTAGAGGCAAAAAACCAGCACTTTCGTCAGACGTGTAGGACACTATAGCAAGGTGCCTTATTTCAGATCTCGTGCTGGTTACCCTTGCGATAAGGATGATCTCCTTGGTCTAGTAGATACATACATATATAAGGACAGAGAACTTGGTTACCCCTTTCCACAATTGTAGGACGACTGGTACCGTTTTCATTTACCCCATTTTTCTCGTTTACTTAAAAAACTAGGGGGGTAAATGTAAACATCAAATTTTATGAAAACTAATAAACAAACGGATTTAAAATTACTGCTCTTTCATAGATAATAAAATTTAAACTTAAGTAGCATAAACAAAAATGTTTGACATTGCATAGTTAAGCTGTTACAAACATTACAAGTGAAAAAAAATTAAAAAATGAAAAATCGTTTACAATTACCCCCTTTGACCCTAATGGTGCATGTTCCAAAAGAAACGAGACTTAAATGGGACAAGAAATCCAAAAAGCACATCCTTGTTGGATACTCAGAAAGTGTTAAAGGGTACAGAGTATACAATCCTCAAAACAACAAAGTTACTACAAGCAGAGATGTTATCATAATGGAAGCTGCTGTTGAAGAAACTGCAAACGTATACATTGACGAAAAACAGTTCCCGAACGAAGAAAATTCAGTTTCAGTGGGGGACATAGAACAGAAAAACAACAAATCTGATGTCAAACTTGAAGACGATGCATCACTCCAACACGAAGAGCAAGAGGAAGAAGATGCTTATAATTTCAATACGCCACAGCATTCACCGAATGACGCAAGCGATTCAGAAGATTCCTCTGAGATCCCGGAATCTGCAACTACTACAGATGAAACGCGACCAACTAGACCGAGGCGTAAACCTGAACGTTTTGGTTATACAAATATGTGTGTTGCAAATTCTCCAGGCACAGGTGGCTGCATAACGTTGAGTGAAGCTATGAATGGACCAGATAAAGAAAATTGGATGCGAGCGATGAAAGACGAGTTGATGTCTTTCGACGAAAACGATGCTTGGGAGCTGGTGGATGCACCTACAGATGCTACAATTGTGCAGTGTAAATGGGTCTTCAAAAAGAAAGTAGACTGTCAGAACGAGATTCGCTTTAGAGCACGATTGGTGGCGAAGGGATATACCCAAAAACCAGGTATTGATTTTGATGAGACGTTTTCGCCAGTAGTTCGGCATTCAACATTAAGATTACTATTTGCTTTATCAACTAAATTAGATTTTGACATAAGACATTTAGATGTAAAAACTGCCTTCTTAAATGGTGTTCTTGAGGAAGATGTATATATGTATAAGCCGGAAGGTCTTGAAGTTTCAAGTTCTAAAAAGGTTTTAAAATTAAAAAAAGCCATATATGGCCTTAAACAGTCCTCAAGAGCATGGTATAAAAAGGTAGACGAGAATCTTGAAGCATTAGGTTATAAAAAGTCTAAATTAGAACCATGTTTATTTACAAAAATTGAAAAAGATTCTAAAACTATTGTGGCATTATATGTTGATGATTTTTTTATTTTCTCAAATAATTCAAGTGAAACAAATAATTTAAAAAATGTTTTGAATACTTAATTTAATATAAAAGACTTAGGTCAAGTGAAACAATGTCTAGGAATGAGAGTTAATATTGATAAAAAACAAGGTGTTATAACATTAGATCAGGAACAGTATGTCCATGAGTTGTTGAATAAATTTAATATGTCTGATTCCAAGATTGCTTTAACTTTAATGGAGACAAAATTAGATATATCTAAAGGAGATAAATGTGAATCTAAATTTCCATACCAACAACTCATTGGCAGCCTAATGTACTTATCTGTTTTGACCAGGCCAGACATTGCTTTTTCAGTAAGTTACTTAAGTCAATTTAATAATTGTTTTACAGAAATACATTGGAATTATGCTAAAAGAATATTAAGATATTTACAAAAAACTAAAAATTTTGGATTAAAATATGTAAACGGAAATGCAGATTTGGAAGGATTTGTAGATGCCGATTGGGCAAGTAACACAGTAGATAGGAAGTCATATACTGGTTATTGTTTTAAGTTAAATAATTCTGCAATTTCGTGGGAAAGTAGAAAGCAAAAAACAGTTGCCTTATCGAGCACTGAAGCCGAATATATGGCTATATCTGAAGCTTCTAAAGAAGCTATATATTTAAGAAATTTACTCATTGAAATAACACAAAAAACATGTATTATAAAATTGTATAATGACAATCAGAGTGCACAGAAGTTGTCGGTGAATCCTATCTTTCATAATAGATCTAAACATATAGATGTAAGACATCATTTTGTAAGAGAAACTGTTGCAAACAAAATAATTGAAATTAGTTATTTGCCCACAACTGATATGCCCGCTGATTTATTAACAAAAAGTTTATGCACTAAGAAACATTATGATTTTATTGAAAAATTAGGTATTGTTGAATTGTAATCTTGATATAGTGGGGGTGTTATTTTATATCAAAATTACCCCACAATACCCTATTATATTTATTGCCATCTATGCGTCAAATATGTATTTATAACTTACAGTCAGTATTACCAACTTATGTATTATACCAAATGTAAATACCTATATCTATTATACTTGAATACTTAACCTTACTTGTAATAAAGAAGTCTGTGCAGATTAACCAACGTGTTTTTTCATTAAGATGGTGATGGTGAGATGGTGATGGTGAGATGGTGATGGTGATGGTGAGATATTGATGGTGAGATGGTGATTTTGAGATGGTGATGTTGAGATGGTGATGTTGAGATGGTGAGATGGTGAGATGGTGAGATGGTGAGATGGTGATGGTGAGATGGTGATGGTGATGGTGATGGTGAGATGGTGATGGTCAGATGGTAATGGTGATGGTGTTGGTGATGGTGATGATGATGGTGACGGTGAGATTGTAATATTGAGATGGTGATGGTGAGATGGTGATGGTGAGATGGTGATGGCATTGTATATATATTTCTTATAGTACTCTCATGAAGAGGAACGATCGAAGCGACATCTGAGCGGGTTGGCGATGAAAGAATTTGATCCCTTTTTTTATACCCCTCAATAGATGGGAAGAGATGAGAATGTGAGGGAAAATTCAACAAAAATTAAAGAATAGAAAATAGAGAAGAACCTATGCAAATGTAGACGAAAATCAAGGGAGCCAATAGAAACAACCTTTTGACATTATATGTGTGTATGCATATTATACTTGAAGAGGAATGATTTTACGGTTATGCTTTGGCAAGAAATAGAAAAAGTATAACAAAAACAATAACAAAGCAAAAAAGTAGGTATTGGAAGAGTACTTTATATGCGGTTAGTAGTTAAATATATTTTTTAATATATTTTGTTTTCAATTCAATAGGGTGTTCCTGATAATGGTCTTTATTTTTGATATGACTCTTATACCAAAAATTTAGTGTCATATAATTCATTTAGTTTTTCCGTTTTATATTTATATGTAGGTATATGTATATAAAGGGTGGATTTTTAAAAGCTATAGGAAAGTCTTTCAAAACAAAAACATATAAAATTCAGAAAAATGCATGAAATCTTTATTTGAATCGATAGTACGGTCCATATAATTTAATGTTTGAAGATTATTTCATGCAAATGTTGACCTTGCCTCAAATGGTCCATGCGCTTAGTCAAATATTGGCATACTCTTTCCAACATTTCGGCCGGTATCTCACGAATAAATGCAAGCCTTGTTCGTTTGTAAGACGATTCATGGTTCAATTGTAGACCAAACTGAAGATATTTGACAGTGAAACAAAACACGAAACGTGCTTCAGCTGTTCAGCTTCAGTGTTGCCAAAAAGATAATAGCTAAAAAATCACCCTTTACTTTAAAAGGGACTCTTTTGTTTTCAAAAAGATTTTTTTCTTGATTAGCTATTCGTTAATAATTTTGATTGCGTCAGTACCTACTTGCAGCTAAACCTCAAACTATCTACGAATTCCTTAGTAAGTTCTCATATACCAGAGTCAAATGGGTTATATGTTCTAATAAGATATCCATTTGAATCTTTTACAAGAAAAGACCTTGAAAGATTAAAACCGAAAAAAGTAAAATGTTCTGGACTATATGAATCGAAGAGACTCACAGAAGCAATTAATGTTATCATACTGATATCTCCACACAAGAAACACTTCCATTCTGTCCAAATTACTTACATGTCATCATAATACCTCATACATATATTAAGCTTATACCTTTCCAATTTACGCACTGACACTTGTACTTGTAGGTTAATTTTTCAACGTAGTTTATACTATATTACATTTATTTATTTACATGTTTTTATATGAAAATTAAAAATTCAATGCAGTACACCCTGTTAAGCCGTTAAAAAAGCAAAAAGCGACCTGCTTTTGAATACCTTTAAATGTATACAATTTTGATTGTGTTTGTACTTGATACGTACAAATAACAAATAATACGCAATAATAACAACAACAAAATAATTGAATATATTTAAAATCCTCAATGCATCATATGCCAAATATGGCAACATTTCATTTTTCACAAAAATTGAAAATTGAAAATTTAAAATCAAACGAGAATTATTAAATTCAAAATACCTACATCGAGTATACATAGCTACAAACATATGTATTTGTATATGCCAAATATGGCAACATTTCATTTTTCACAAAAATTTAAAATCAAACGAGAATTTTTAAATTCAAAATACCTACAACGTTAGAATATACATAGCTACAAACATATGTATTTGTATATGCCAACATTTCATTTATCACAAAAATTGAAAATTTAAAATCAAACGAGAATTTTTAAATTCAAAATACCTACAACGTTAAAGTATACATAGCTATAAACAAATGTATGCATTTGCACAAGCACATCTCCTCTACAGTCACACGTGAAAGCAAAAAAAATGTAAACAAATATTATTCCTTCTTGGTTTGACATTTGTATTTTGGCTATCTCCCTCGAACATATTAATGCTTATGAAATTTAAACAAATGTCCTTTTCTCATTCTTTCTTTAGTAATTTTCTCCTCATTATTAATTCCCTACCAAATATTTTGATACACGCAGCGCCATTAACGGCTTGGCGATGAAATAAAAAATTTCGTTCCATAGGAGTACTATAAGAAATATATATACAATGGTGATGGTGAGATGGTGATGGTGAGATGGTGAGATGGTGATGGTGAGATGGTGATTTTGAGATGGTGATGGTGAGATGGTGATGGTGAGATGGTGATGGTGAGATGGTGAGATGGTGATGGTGATGGTGATGGTGATGGTGATGGTGATGGTGATGGTGATGGTGATGGTGATGGTGATGGTGATGGTGATGGTGATGGTGATGGTGATGGTGATGGTGATGGTGATGGTGATGGTGATGGTGATGGTGATGGTGATGGTGATGGTGATGGTGATGGTGATGGTGATGGTGATGGTGATGGTGATGGTGATGGTGATGGTGATGGTGATGGTGATGGTGATGGTGATGGTGATGGTGATGGTGATGGTGATGGTGATGGTGATGGTGATGGTGATGGTGATGGTGATGGTGATGGTGATGGTGATGGTGATGGTGATGGTGATGGTGATGGTGATGGTGATGGTGATGGTGATGGTGATGGTGATGGTGATGGTGATGGTGATGGTGATGGTGATGGTGATGGTGATGGTGATGGTGATGGTGATGGTGATGGTGATGGTGATGGTGATGGTGATGGTGATGGTGATGGTGATGGTGATGGTGATGGTGATGGTGATGGTGATGGTGATGGTGATGGTGATGGTGATGGTGATGGTGATGGTGATGGTGATGGTGATGGTGATGGTGATGGTGATGGTGATGGTGATGGTGATGGTGATGGTGATGGTGATGGTGATGGTGATGGTGATGGTGATGGTGATGGTGATGGTGATGGTGATGGTGATGGTGATGGTGATGGTGATGGTGATGGTGATGGTGATGGTGATGGTGATGGTGATGGTGATGGTGATGGTGATGGTGATGGTGATGGTGATGGTGATGGTGATGGTGATGGTGATGGTGATGGTGATGGTGATGGTGATGGTGATGGTGATGGTGATGGTGATGGTGATGGTGATGGTGATGGTGATGGTGATGGTGATGGTGATGGTGATGGTGATGGTGATGGTGATGGTGATGGTGATGGTGATGGTGATGGTGATGGTGATGGTGATGGTGATGGTGATGGTGATGGTGATGGTGATGGTGATGGTGATGGTGATGGTGATGGTGATGGTGATGGTGATGGTGATGGTGATGGTGATGGTGATGGTGATGGTGATGGTGATGGTGATGGTGATGGTGATGGTGATGGTGATGGTGATGGTGATGGTGATGGTGATGGTGATGGTGATGGTGATGGTGATGGTGATGGTGATGGTGATGGTGATGGTGATGGTGATGGTGATGGTGATGGTGATGGTGATGGTGATGGTGATGGTGATGGTGATGGTGATGGTGATGGTGATGGTGATGGTGATGGTGATGGTGATGGTGATGGTGATGGTGATGGTGATGGTGATGGTGATGGTGATGGTGATGGTGATGGTGATGGTGATGGTGATGGTGATGGTGATGGTGATGGTGATGGTGATGGTGATGGTGATGGTGATGGTGATGGTGATGGTGATGGTGATGGTGATGGTGATGGTGATGGTGATGGTGATGGTGATGGTGATGGTGATGGTGATGGTGATGGTGATGGTGATGGTGATGGTGATGGTGATGGTGATGGTGATGGTGATGGTGATGGTGATGGTGATGGTGATGGTGATGGTGATGGTGATGGTGATGGTGATGGTGATGGTGATGGTGATGGTGATGGTGATGGTGATGGTGATGGTGATGGTGATGGTGATGGTGATGGTGATGGTGATGGTGATGGTGATGGTGATGGTGATGGTGATGGTGATGGTGATGGTGATGGTGATGGTGATGGTGATGGTGATGGTGATGGTGATGGTGATGGTGATGGTGATGGTGATGGTGATGGTGATGGTGATGGTGATGGTGATGGTGATGGTGATGGTGATGGTGATGGTGATGGTGATGGTGATGGTGATGGTGATGGTGATGGTGATGGTGATGGTGATGGTGATGGTGATGGTGATGGTGATGGTGATGGTGATGGTGATGGTGATGGTGATGGTGATGGTGATGGTGATGGTGATGGTGATGGTGATGGTGATGGTGATGGTGATGGTGATGGTGATGGTGATGGTGATGGTGATGGTGATGGTGATGGTGATGGTGATGGTGATGGTGATGGTGATGGTGATGGTGATGGTGATGGTGATGGTGATGGTGATGGTGATGGTGATGGTGATGGTGATGGTGATGGTGATGGTGATGGTGATGGTGATGGTGATGGTGATGGTGATGGTGATGGTGATGGTGATGGTGATGGTGATGGTGATGGTGATGGTGATGGTGATGGTGATGGTGATGGTGATGGTGATGGTGATGGTGATGGTGATGGTGATGGTGATGGTGATGGTGATGGTGATGGTGATGGTGATGGTGATGGTGATGGTGATGGTGATGGTGATGGTGATGGTGATGGTGATGGTGATGGTGATGGTGATGGTGATGGTGATGGTGATGGTGATGGTGATGGTGATGGTGATGGTGATGGTGATGGTGATGGTGATGGTGATGGTGATGGTGATGGTGATGGTGATGGTGATGGTGATGGTGATGGTGATGGTGATGGTGATGGTGATGGTGATGGTGATGGTGATGGTGATGGTGATGGTGATGGTGATGGTGATGGTGATGGTGATGGTGATGGTGATGGTGATGGTGATGGTGATGGTGATGGTGATGGTGATGGTGATGGTGATGGTGATGGTGATGGTGATGGTGATGGTGATGGTGATGGTGATGGTGATGGTGATGGTGATGGTGATGGTGATGGTGATGGTGATGGTGATGGTGATGGTGATGGTGATGGTGATGGTGATGGTGATGGTGATGGTGATGGTGATGGTGATGGTGATGGTGATGGTGATGGTGATGGTGATGGTGCTGGTGATGGTGATGGTGATGGTGATGGTGATGGTGATGGTGATGGTGATGGTGATGGTGATGGTGATGGTGATGGTGATGGTGATGGTGATGGTGATGGTGATGGTGATGGTGATGGTGATGGTGATGGTGATGGTGATGGTGATGGTGATGGTGATGGTGATGGTGATGGTGATGGTGATGGTGATGGTGATGGTGATGGTGATGGTGATGGTGATGGTGATGGTGATGGTGATGGTGATGGTGATGGTGATGGTGATGGTGATGGTGATGGTGATGGTGATGGTGATGGTGATGGTGATGGTGATGGTGATGGTGATGGTGATGGTGATGGTGATGGTGATGGTGATGGTGATGGTGATGGTGATGGTGATGGTGATGGTGATGGTGATGGTGATGGTGATGGTGATGGTGATGGTGATGGTGATGGTGATGGTGATGGTGATGGTGATGGTGATGGTGATGGTGATGGTGATGGTGATGGTGATGGTGATGGTGATGGTGATGGTGATGGTGATGGTGATGGTGATGGTGATGGTGATGGTGATGGTGATGGTGATGGTGATGGTGATGGTGATGGTGATGGTGATGGTGATGGTGATGGTGATGGTGATGGTGATGGTGATGGTGATGGTGATGGTGATGGTGATGGTGATGGTGATGGTGATGGTGATGGTGATGGTGATGGTGATGGTGATGGTGATGGTGATGGTGATGGTGATGGTGATGGTGATGGTGATGGTGATGGTGATGGTGATGGTGATGGTGATGGTGATGGTGATGGTGATGGTGATGGTGATGGTGATGGTGATGGTGATGGTGATGGTGATGGTGATGGTGATGGTGATGGTGATGGTGATGGTGATGGTGATGGTGATGGTGATGGTGATGGATGGTGATGGTGATGGTGATGGTGATGGTGATGGTGATGGTGATGGTGATGGTGATGGTGATGGTGATGGTGATGGTGATGGTGATGGTGATGGTGATGGTGATGGTGATGGTGATGGTGATGGTGATGGTGATGGTGATGGTGATGGTGATGGTGATGGTGATGGTGATGGTGATGGTGATGGTGATGGTGATGGTGATGGTGATGGTGATGGTGATGGTGATGGTGATGGTGATGGTGATGGTGATGGTGATGGTGATGGTGATGGTGATGGTGATGGTGATGGTGATGGTGATGGTGATGGTGATGGTGATGGTGATGGTGATGGTGATGGTGATGGTGATGGTGATGGTGATGGTGATGGTGATGGTGATGGTGATGGTGATGGTGATGGTGATGGTGATGGTGATGGTGATGGTGATGGTGATGGTGATGGTGATGGTGATGGTGATGGTGATGGTGATGGTGATGGTGATGGTGATGGTGATCGGTGATGGTGATGGTGATGGTGATGGTGATGGTGATGGTGATGGTGATGGTGATGGTGATGGTGATGGTGATGGTGATGGTGATGGTGATGGTGATGGTGATGGTGATGGATGGTGATGGTGATGGTGATGGTGATGGTGATGGTGATGGTGATGGTGATGGTGATGGTGATGGTGATGGTGATGGTGATGGTGATGGTGATGGTGATGGTGATGGTGATGGTGATGGTGATGGTGATGGTGATGGTGATGGTGATGGTGATGGTGATGGTGATGGTGATGGTGATGGTGATGGTGATGGTGATGGTGATGGTGATGGTGATGGTGATGGTGATGGTGATGGTGATGGTGATGGTGATGGTGATGGTGATGGTGATGGTGATGGTGATGGTGATGGTGATGGTGATGGTGATGGTGATGGTGATGGTGATGGTGATGGTGATGGTGATGGTGATGTGATGGTGATGGTGATGGTGATGGTGATGGTGATGGTGATGGTGATGGTGATGGTGATGGTGATGGGGATGGTGATGGTGATGGTGATGGTGATGGTGATGGTGATGGTGATGGTGATGGTGATGGTGATGGGGATGGTGATGGTGATGGTGATGGTGATGGTGATGGTGATGGTGATGGTGATGGTGATGGTGATGGTGATGGTGATGGTGATGGTGATGGTGATGGTGATGGTGATGGTGATGGTGATGGTGATGGTGATGGTGATGGTGATGGTGATGGTGATGGTGATGGTGATGGTGATGGTGATGGTGATGGTGATGGTGATGGTGATGGTGATGGTGATGGTGATGGTGATGGTGATGGTGATGGTGATGGTGATGGTGATGGTGATGGTGATGGTGATGGTGATGGTGATGGTGATGGTGATGGTGATGGTGATGGTGATGGTGATGGTGATGGTGATGGTGATGGTGATGGTGATGGTGATGGTGATGGTGATGGTGATGGTGATGGTGATGGTGATGGTGATGGTGATGTGCTGGTGATGGTGATGGTGATGTGATGGTGATGGTGATGGTGATGGTGATGGTGATGGTGATGGTGATGGTGATGGTGATGGTGATGGTGATGGTGATGGTGATGGTGATGGTGATGGTGATGGTGATGGTGATGGTGATGGTGATGGTGATGGTGATGGTGATGGTGATGGTGATGGTGATGGTGATGGTGATGGTGATGGTGATGGTGATGGTGATGGTGATGGTGATGGTGATGGTGATGGTGATGGTGATGGTGATGGTGATGTGCTGGTGATGGTGATGGTGATGGTGATGGTGATGGTGATGGTGATGGTGATGGTGATGGTGATGGTGATGGTGATGGTGATGGTGATGGTGATGGTGATGGTGATGGTGATGGTGATGGTGATGGTGATGGTGATGGTGATGGTGATGGTGATGGTGATGGTGATGGTGATGGTGATGGTGATGGTGATGGTGATGGTGATGGTGATGGTGATGGTGATGGTGATGGTGATGGTGATGGTGATGGTGATGGTGATGGTGATGGTGATGGTGATGGTGATGGTGATGGTGATGGTGATGGTGATGGTGATGGTGATGGTGATGGTGATGGTGATGTGATGGTGATGGTGATGGTGATGGTGATGGTGATGGTGATGGTGATGGTGATGGTGATGGTGATGGTGATGGTGATGGTGATGGTGATGGTGATGGTGATGGTGATGTGATGGTGATGGTGATGGTGATGGTGATGGTGATGGTGATGGTGATGGTGATGGTGATGGTGATGGTGATGGTGATGGTGATGGTGATGGTGATGGTGATGGTGATGGTGATGGTGATGGTGATGGTGATGGTGATGGTGATGGTGATGGTGATGGTGATGGTGATGGTGATGGTGATGGTGATGGTGATGGTGATGGTGATGGTGATGGTGATGGTGATGGTGATGGTGATGGTGATGGTGATGGTGATGGTGATGGTGATGGTGATGGTGATGGTGATGGTGATGGTGATGGTGATGGTGATGGTGATGGTGATGGTGATGGTGATGGTGATGGTGATGGTGATGGTGATGGTGATGGTGATGGTGATGGTGATGGTGATGGTGATGGTGATGGTGATGGTGATGGTGATGGTGATGGTGATGGTGATGGTGATGGTGATGGTGATGGTGATGGTGATGGTGATGGTGATGGTGATGGTGATGGTGATGGTGATGGTGATGGTGATGGTGATGGTGATGGTGATGGTGATGGTGATGGTGATGGTGATGGTGATGGTGATGGTGATGGTGATGGTGATGGTGATGGTGATGGTGATGGTGATGGTGATGGTGATGGTGATGGTGATGGTGATGGTGATGGTGATGGTGATGGTGATGGTGATGGTGATGGTGATGGTGATGGTGATGGTGATGGTGATGGTGATGGTGATGGTGATGGTGATGGTGATGGTGATGGTGATGGTGATGGTGATGGTGATGGTGATGGTGATGGTGATGGTGATGGTGATGGTGATGGTGATGGTGATGGTGATGGTGATGGTGATGGTGATGGTGATGGTGATGGTGATGGTGATGGTGATGGTGATGGTGATGGTGATGGTGATGGTGATGGTGATGGTGATGGTGATGGTGATGGTGATGGTGATGGTGATGGTGATGGTGATGGTGATGGTGATGGTGATGGTGATGGTGATGGTGAGGGTGAGGTGATGGTGATGGTGATGGTGATGGTGATGGTGATGGTGATGGTGATGGTGATGGTGATGGTGATGGTGATGGTGATGGTGATGGTGATGGTGATGGTGATGGTGATGGTGATGGTGATGGTGATGGTGATGGTGATGGTGATGGTGATGGTGATGGTGATGGTGATGGTGATGGTGATGGTGATGGTGATGGTGATGGTGATGGTGATGGTGATGGTGATGGTGATGTGATGGTGATGGTGATGGTGATGGTGATGGTGATGGTGATGGTGATGGTGATGGTGATGGTGATGTGATGGTGATGGTGATGGTGATGGTGATGGTGATGGTGATGGTGATGGTGATGGTGATGGTGATGGTGATGGTGATGGTGATGGTGATGGTGTTGGTGATGGTGATGGTGATGGTGATGGTGATGGTGATGGTGATGGTGATGGTGATGGTGATGGTGATGGTGATGGTGATGGTGATGGTGATGGTGATGGTGATGGTGATGGTGATGGTGTGATGGTGATGGTGATGGTGATGGTGATGGTGATGGTGATGGTGATGGTGATGGTGATGGTGATGGTGATGGTGATGGTGATGGTGATGGTGATGGTGATGGTGATGGTGATGGTGATGGTGATGGTGATGGTGATGGTGATGGTGATGGTGATGGTGATGGTGATGGTGATGGTGATGGTGATGGTGATGGTGATGGTGTGATGGTGATGGTGATGGTGATGGTGATGGTGATGGTGATGGTGATGGTGATGGTGATGGTGATGGTGATGGTGATGGTGATGGTGATGGTGATGGTGATGGTGATGGTGATGGTGATGGTGATGGTGATGGTGATGGTGATGGTGATGGTGATGGTGATGGTGATGGTGATGGTGATGGTGATGGTGATGGTGATGGTGATGGTGATGGTGATGGTGATGGTGATGGTGATGGTGATGGTGATGGTGATGGTGATGGTGATGGTGATGGTGATGGTGATGGTGATGGTGATGGTGATGGTGATGGTGATGGTGATGTGATGTGATGGTGATGGTGATGGTGATGGTGATGGTGATGGTGATGGTGATGGTGATGGTGATGGGTGATGGTGATGGTGATGGTGATGGTGATGGTGATGGTGATGGTGATGGTGATGGTGATGGTGATGGTGATGGTGATGGTGATGGTGATGGTGATGGTGATGGTGATGGTGATGGTGATGGTGATGGTGATGGTGATGGTGATGGTGATGGTGATGGTGATGGTGATGGTGATGGTGATGGTGATGGTGATGGTGATGGTGATGGTGATGGTGATGGTGATGGTGATGGTGATGGTGATGGTGATGGTGATGGTGATGGTGATGGTGATGGTGATGGTGATGGTGATGGTGATGGTGATGGTGATGGTGATGGTGATGGTGATGGTGATGGTGATGGTGATGGTGATGGTGATGGTGATGGTGATGGTGATGGTGATGGTGATGGTGATGGTGATGGTGATGGTGATGGTGATGGTGATGGTGATGGTGATGGTGATGGTGATGGTGATGGTGATGGTGATGGTGATGGTGATGGTGATGGTGATGGTGATGGTGATGGTGATGGTGATGGTGATGGTGATGGTGATGGTGATGGTGATGGTGATGGTGATGGTGATGGTGATGGTGATGGTGATGGTGATGGTGATGGTGATGGTGATGGTGATGGTGATGGTGATGGTGATGGTGATGGTGATGGTGATGGTGATGGTGATGGTGATGGTGATGGTGATGGTGATGGTGATGGTGATGGTGATGGTGATGGTGATGGTGATGGTGATGGTGATGGTGATGGTGATGGTGATGGTGATGGTGATGGTGATGGTGATGGTGATGGTGATGGTGATGGTGATGGTGATGGTGATGGTGATGGTGATGGTGATGGTGATGGTGATGGTGATGGTGATGGTGATGGTGATGGTGATGGTGATGGTGATGGTGATGGTGATGGTGATGGTGATGGTGATGGTGATGGTGATGGTGATGGTGATGGTGATGGTGATGGTGATGGTGATGGTGATGGTGATGGTGATGGTGATGGTGATGGTGATGGTGATGGTGATGGTGATGGTGATGGTGATGGTGATGGTGATGGTGATGGTGATGGTGATGGTGATGGTGATGGTGATGGTGATGGTGATGGTGATGGTGATGGTGATGGTGATGGTGATGGTGATGGTGATGGTGATGGTGATGGTGATGGTGATGGTGATGGTGATGGTGATGGTGATGGTGATGGTGATGGTGATGGTGATGGTGATGGTGATGGTGATGGTGATGGTGATGGTGATGGTGATGGTGATGGTGATGGTGATGGTGATGGTGATGGTGATGGTGATGGTGATGGTGATGGTGATGGTGATGGTGATGGTGATGGTGATGGTGATGGTGATGGTGATGGTGATGGTGATGGTGATGGTGATGGTGATGGTGATGGTGATGGTGATGGTGATGGTGATGGTGATGGTGATGGTGATGGTGATGGTGATGGTGATGGTGATGGTGATGGTGATGGTGATGGTGATGGTGATGGTGATGGTGATGGTGATGGTGATGGTGATGGTGATGGTGATGGTGATGGTGATGGTGATGGTGATGGTGATGGTGATGGTGATGGTGATGGTGATGGTGATGGTGATGGTGATGGTGATGGTGATGGTGATGGTGATGGTGATGGTGATGGTGATGGTGATGGTGATGGTGATGGTGATGGTGATGGTGATGGTGATGGTGATGGTGATGGTGATGGTGATGGTGATGGTGATGGTGATGGTGATGGTGATGGTGATGGTGATGGTGATGGTGATGGTGATGGTGATGGTGATGGTGATGGTGATGGTGATGGTGATGGTGATGGTGATGGTGATGGTGATGGTGATGGTGATGGTGATGGTGATGGTGATGGTGATGGTGATGGTGATGGTGATGGTGATGGTGATGGTGATGGTGATGGTGATGGTGATGGTGATGGTGATGGTGATGGTGATGGTGATGGTGATGGTGATGGTGATGGTGATGGTGATGGTGATGGTGATGGTGATGGTGATGGTGATGGTGATGGTGATGGTGATGGTGATGGTGATGGTGATGGTGATGGTGATGGTGATGGTGATGGTGATGGTGATGGTGATGGTGATGGTGATGGTGATGGTGATGGTGATGGTGATGGTGATGGTGATGGTGATGGTGATGGTGATGGTGATGGTGATGGTGATGGTGATGGTGATGGTGATGGTGATGGTGATGGTGATGGTGATGGTGATGGTGATGGTGATGGTGATGGTGATGGTGATGGTGATGGTGATGGTGATGGTGATGGTGATGGTGATGGTGATGGTGATGGTGATGGTGTGGATGGTGATGGTGATGGTGATGGTGATGGTGATGGTGATGGTGATGGTGATGGTGATGGTGATGGTGATGGTGATGGTGATGGTGATGGTGATGGTGATGGTGATGGTGATGGTGATGGTGATGGTGATGGTGATGGTGATGGTGATGGTGATGGTGATGGTGATGGTGATGGTGATGGTGATGGTGATGGTGATGGTGATGGTGATGGTGATGGTGATGGTGATGGTGATGGTGATGGTGATGGTGATGGTGATGGTGATGGTGATGGTGATGGTGATGGTGATGGTGATGGTGATGGTGATGGTGATGGTGATGGTGATGGTGATGGTGATGGTGATGGTGATGGTGATGGTGATGGTGATGGTGATGGTGATGGTGATGGTGATGGTGATGGTGATGGTGATGGTGATGGTGATGGTGATGGTGATGGTGATGGTGATGGTGATGGTGATGGTGATGGTGATGGTGATGGTGATGGTGATGGTGATGGTGATGGTGATGGTGATGGTGATGGTGATGGTGATGGTGATGGTGATGGTGATGGTGATGGTGATGGTGATGGTGATGGTGATGGTGATGGTGATGGTGATGGTGATGGTGATGGTGATGGTGATGGTGATGGTGATGGTGATGGTGATGGTGATGGTGATGGTGATGGTGATGGTGATGGTGATGGTGATGGTGATGGTGATGGTGATGGTGATGGTGATGGTGATGGTGATGGTGATGGTGATGGTGATGGTGATGGTGATGGTGATGGTGATGGTGATGGTGATGGTGATGGTGATGGTGATGGTGATGGTGATGGTGATGGTGATGGTGATGGTGATGGTGATGGTGATGGTGATGGTGATGGTGATGGTGATGGTGATGGTGATGGTGATGGTGATGGTGATGGTGATGGTGATGGTGATGGTGATGGTGATGGTGATGGTGATGGTGATGGTGATGGTGATGGTGATGGTGATGGTGATGGTGATGGTGATGGTGATGGTGATGGTGATGGTGATGGTGATGGTGATGGTGATGGTGATGGTGATGGTGATGGTGATGGTGATGGTGATGGTGATGGTGATGGTGATGGTGATGGTGATGGTGATGGTGATGGTGATGGTGATGGTGATTTGATGGTGATGGTGATGGTGATGGTGATGGTGATGGTGATGGTGATGGTGATGGTGATGGTGATGGTGATGGTGATGGTGATGGTGATGGTGATGGTGATGGTGATGGTGATGGTGATGGTGATGGTGATGGTGATGGTGATGGTGATGGTGATGGTGATGGTGATGGTGATGGTGATGGTGATGGTGATGGTGATGGTGATGGTGATGGTGATGGTGATGGTGATGGTGATGGTGATGGTGATGTCGATGGTGAGATGGTGATGGTGAGATGGTGATGGTGAGATGGTGATGGTGAGATGGTGATGGTAAGATGGTGAGATGGTGATGGTGAGATGGTGAGATGGTGATGGTGAGATGGTGATGGTGAGATGGTGATGGTGAGATGGTGATGGTGAGATGGTGTTGGTGATGGTGATGGTGATGGTGATGGTGATGGTGATGGTGATGGTGAGATTGTTATGGTGAGATGGTGATGGTGATGGTGATGGTGAGATGGTGATGGTGAGATGTTGAGATGGTGATGGTGATGGTGAGATGGTGATGGTGAGATGGTGATAGTGAGATGGTGATAGTGAGATGGTGATGGTGATGGTGAGATGGTGATGGTGAGATGGTTATGGTGAGATGGTGATGGTGAGATGGTGATGGTGATATGGTGATGGTAAGATGGTGATGGTGAGATGATGATGGTGAGATGGTGATGGTGAGATGGTGTTGGTGATGGTGATGGTGATGTTGAGATTGTAATGGTGAGATGGTGATGGTGAGATGGTGATGGTGAGATGGTGATGGTTAGATGGTGATGGTGAGATGGTGGTGGTAAGATGGTGAGATGGTGATGGTGAGATGGTGATGGTGAGATGGTGAGATGGTGAGATGGTGATGGTGATGGTGAGATGGTGATGGTAAGATGGTGATGGTGATGGTTAGATGGTGATGGTGAGATGGTGATGGTGAGATGGTGAGATGGTGATGGTGATAGTGAGATGGTGATGGTGAGGTGGTGAGATGGTGATGGTGAGATGGTGATGGTGAGATGGTGAGATGGTGAGATGGTGATGGTGAGATGGTGATGGTGAGATGGTGATGGTAAGATGGTGATGGTGATGGTTAGATGGTGATGGTGAGATGGTGATGGTGAGATGGTGAGATGGTGATGGTGAGATGGTGATGGTAATATGGTGATGGTAAGATGGTGATTGTGAGATGGTGATGGTGAGATGGTGATGGTGAGATGGTGATGGTGAGATGGTGTTGGTGATGGTGATGGTGAGATTGTAATGGTGAGATGGTGATGGTGAGATGGTGATGGTGAGATGGTGATGGTGAGATGGTGATGGTGAGATGGTGATGGTGAGATGGTGATGGTGAGATGGTGATGGTGAGATGGTGATGGTGAGATGGTGATGGTGAGATGGTGATGGTGAGATGGTGATGGTGAGATGGTGATGGTGAGATGGTGATGGTGAGATGGTGATGGTGAGATGGTGAGATGGTGATGGTGATGGTGATGGTGATGGTGATGGTGATGGTGATGGTGATGGTGATGGTGATGGTGATGGTGATGGTGATGGTGATGGTGATGGTGATGGTGATGGTGATGGTGATGGTGATGGTGATGGTGATGGTGATGGTGATGGTGATGGTGATGGTGATGGTGATGGTGATGGTGATGGTGATGGTGATGGTGATGGTGATGGTGATGGTGATGGTGATGGTGATGGTGATGGTGATGGTGATGGTGATGGTGATGGTGATGGTGATGGTGATGGTGATGGTGATGGTGATGGTGATGGTGATGGTGATGGTGATGGTGATGGTGATGGTGATGGTGATGGTGATGGTGATGGTGATGGTGATGGTGATGGTGATGGTGATGGTGATGGTGATGGTGATGGTGATGGTGATGGTGATGGTGATGGTGATGGTGATGGTGATGGTGATGGTGATGGTGATGGTGATGGTGATGGTGATGGTGATGGTGATGGTGATGGTGATGGTGATGGTGATGGTGATGGTGATGGTGATGGTGATGGTGATGGTGATGGTGATGGTGATGGTGATGGTGATGGTGATGGTGATGGTGATGGTGATGGTGATGGTGATGGTGATGGTGATGGTGATGGTGATGGTGATGGTGATGGTGATGGTGATGGTGATGGTGATGGTGATGGTGATGGTGATGGTGATGGTGATGGTGATGGTGATGGTGATGGTGATGGTGATGGTGATGGTGATGGTGATGGTGATGGTGATGGTGATGGTGATGGTGATGGTGATGGTGATGGTGATGGTGATGGTGATGGTGATGGTGATGGTGATGGTGATGGTGATGGTGATGGTGATGGTGATGGTGATGGTGATGGTGATGGTGATGGTGATGGTGATGGTGATGGTGATGGTGATGGTGATGGTGATGGTGATGGTGATGGTGATGGTGATGGTGATGGTGATGGTGATGGTGATGGTGATGGTGATGGTGATGGTGATGGTGATGGTGATGGTGATGGTGATGGTGATGGTGATGGTGATGGTGATGGTGATGGTGATGGTGATGGTGATGGTGATGGTGATGGTGATGGTGATGGTGATGGTGATGGTGATGGTGATGGTGATGGTGATGGTGATGGTGATGGTGATGGTGATGGTGATGGTGATGGTGATGGTGATGGTGATGG